>JANIJI010000003.1:4185000-4220000 GCA_024500535.1 Leptonema lineaticorne
ATTTTATAGGTAAATGGTTTCCTTGGGGTATTCAAGATGATGGGAATGGGAGATTATGGTAGCGGTCGTTTTACGGCTTCGACAGGATCGACGACGACTGTTACTTCTGGAAGCAATCCTTCCGGTGGAGGCAGCAATTCGGGAGTACGCCGTGTGAGACTAGCTCGTCCTCCGGCTTCAGCATCAGCTCCTTGCACGCCTCCAACCTTCGGATTCAGCGTGCGCGGAGGCAGAGAACATTCCACCGGTTTTTTCGTGTCTCACGTCGAACCAGCCTCAGAGGCATACAATCAAGGACTTAAGGTGATTAATTTTTAATTTATATTTATTGTAAACATTATTCAATAACACCTACAAATTCTTTTATTTTAATAAATTTAAACGATTTGTATAAAAAAAAAATTAACTTTTATTAGATTGAAGGACGTCAATGTTAAAATATTCTTTATTGTGCGTTAACGACTTACCTATATATAAAACAAGGTTGTTAGTAACAAATTAGGAATTTCATTATATTAAGTTATATAATTTATTTTTGATTACTTCTATTGAACATACCGATTTTATAAATTCTTTAAAACGAAAAATCACCTCTATATTTAAGTTATAATATATTTTCATATTCTATAATAATAATTGACTCAATAATAGTGATTGACTATTATTGTGTTATAACATATATATATACGTAATAATTTTAATAATTATAATTAATGTATTGAAAATTTCTCTGAAACAAAAATACAGTTACAATTTTTTTAACGACATTTTAATCATTCGATCGTGATGTAAACGTTCTCGGTTTGATACGAAAATCGAGATGACGATAATGTCGCAATATTGCCACACAAAACAGCATCCGACGTCGTATAATTTTCACGGAATCGCCTTCCGTTTATTGGAATCATTATATGTCTGTTTTTGGATCGATGTCCGCCGTCGGTAATTTGATAACTATAATATCATAGAACGAAAAAAATATACAACAATATTATATATGACGGAATGCAACCGTTTGTGTCGTTTTCTAGACGAATAATTTGTATCGATTTATTTTTATTATGTAATTGATAATTGAATAATTGAAGTCATGACTTCTATGCTATGTGAAAATTGTAAACGTATGAAAAAGTTGATTTAAGAATTATGTTAAGAAAAAAACTGAACGACTAACTTATCAACTATGATCGATATTCACAATATAAAATATATATAATTATTTTTATATATATATATAAATATTATGACTTTTTCTTCTTTTTTTTTATATTATAATAATATTGATTTTTTTTATTTTATATTGCCATATGTATTTTATAAACGGAAATTTCATCGGTGAATGCGAAATTCGTTCGATCGCTGTATATATATATATATATATATATATATATATATATATATATATATATATATATATGTATATATATTATTTCAATGTCGTACCAATGCCAAACAGGGTAAGAGGCGTTTTCATCTCATGAATATTTGGCATTTGATTCATCGTATAACCCAGTTAATAAAAGTGCAAGAGAACAATGAGAGATCGTCGCCAGGAAATTGCCGCTTCTTTATACATATATATATATATATATATATATATATATATATATATATATATATATATATATACATTTTCAATGGAAAAATCTCCGACAGTTTTTCAATGGAAAATTCGACGCTAAGTTCGCCAACTATATATTTTGCTACAGCTATTCCGTTCTAATTCTATTTTTTTCGTTTTTATCTGAAATTATATATATTTGTGTGTGTACATATATATATATATATATATGTGTGTGTGTGTGTGTTATATATACTTTCACGTGCGTTGTTTTTCGACACAATGCTGTTATTATTATTCGTTTATTGCATAAGTGCACTTCCCGCTTCGGTCGCATTTTGTACTACTAACCGTAATGTTACATATTACTGATATAAATGTACCGATTTAAATTTCATTGTTATTTAGGCTATTTCATTGAAATAACCGATAATAATTAATCTACATTTTATTGATATGTTTTACTATTATAATTATGATTTTTATTAAAAAAAAAAAAAGTCAATAAACTCCCAATTTCACTCTTAAAATCATATATACTATTAAAACTCATGACGATTATTTAAAAAGACATTGTGATCTTAAAAATGTTATAAAAATAATATATTTATATATACATAAATCAGTATACGCTTGATATAATAAAATTTATATTACTATTATCAAATATTCATCATATATATATATATATATATATATATATATATATATATATATATATATATATATATATATATATAATATATATTTTATAATGAAAATATCTTATTAAATATTAATTTAATTTAATTTTTTTTGGTGCCTCTATTTTAATTAAACGTGTTTATGGGTCAAAGCCGTTGTTCTTCATTAAAAAAAAAAAAAAACACGGCTGCCTTTTTGATCTGAGCCGTTTTAATTTTCGTTGCACAAGTAATCTATTGTTGTATCGTCATGTTATAGTTTTCTCGCTATTCTAAAAAATATTTAATTAATTTTAATGAAGATAAATTTTAATTTCATTTCGTCAAATCGCTGTTAAATTTTAATTAACATATTCATGAAAAAAAAATCGCGCTATGACTACGGGAATATTATAAAAATTATGAAATTATTTAAATTTAAACTTTAAATTGCATACATATTATTATATAATACTATTTAAAATGGTTGAATTTTATTTAGTTTACTATTTTATAATATTAAGTATTCATTCGTAAATAATAATATAAAAACTATCAGTGAATATAATTTTAACTATTTCATCGTTTTACTCATTTAAAAACTGTATATACTTAAATTTCTTTTTAAGTATTATTTTAAATAAAAAATAAAATATTCCCAATAAAAACACGGACAATTGTAAATTGTAATTATATTTTCATGCGTTTTTTTTTTAAAAAAAACCAACATAAATTAATTCCGTAAAATTTTGCTCAAAAACAGTTTACTTTACAAATACATAATCAGAATAAGAATAATCACATAAATAAATAAATAAATAAAACCGAGTCGTAGTCTGTTAATTTTGCGCTCGTTTTTTCACGTGGAATTTTATCTTAATTAACAAACGGCACGGCACCATTTTCACTAATAATATATTTCTTTATTTTTTCTCCGATTATATTTGGCCGAAAGACTCAATTTTACTCATGTCACACAAAATATAATATAATGCATATATACGTATATATTTTTTTATGTTAGTATGTATATATATATATATATATATATATATATATATATATATATATATATGTGTATAATGATATAATCCGCTTTATTAATATTATTTACTTTCGGTTGCAAAATTACGCGGCTCGATTCGTTGATGTTCCACTTTTTCATCATTTAATATTATTATTAACGCCCGTGTGAAATTTTGATTAATTTTCAAAACATCACTTATTCACATAATTGTATTATTATTCATCTTCTTTTTTTTTATTGTATTATTGTTTGTAGTTCATCTTCATTGTATTATACATACACACACACACAATATTATATACGAATGACCGGTCGTGAATATTCCATATATCGTTTCCTACTTTCTTGTTATTGTATGTTTATGTATTTTATTATATTTAGTTTGTACGTAGTTAATGTACAGATTAGTACGAAAAAAAAACTTTTTTTTTATTTATATAATACAAAATTAATTTTAGAATTATTACAAATTTTGTTTTTAATAGGAAATAAATCATTTGTTCATTTGAGTTTAAAATTATTCGTATAATAAATGGCATAAAATATTTAAAAAGAATCGAAATAAATGATATTATGAAAATTATATATCTAAATATAAATTATATTTAGATATTATTATTATTGCAAATAATAATATAATAATATGCGTTAAATATAATAGATTTTGCATGTATTATTTATATTTTTTTAAATATATTTAAAATATTTTAAAAATTCTCAATAAATATTTATTTGTCATGATAATTATTTTATCATACAATTTTTCCTTTCGACAACTTTTTAATATAGATAATATTTTTACAAAATACTGTTATATTTTTTATTATTTTTTTTTATGATTAAATATATTATAAAAATTTTCTTAATAAAATAAAATATTAAATATTATCAAAATATATATCTTTATTATAGAACGAGATATATAATTTTGAATCGTCTTGTACATTCATGCTTGTTTTGCATTGAAAATATTTACTGCCGTATAACGAAATCTTCGAAGATTCGTTCGCGTCTCTTACTCTCTCGGAATAATTCAACATCCTAAAAAAACGAGATGTTTTCCGCGATTAGCAATTAAAATGAAGTCAAAAAGCTCCGGTTTCGTCATGTCTCCGTTGTAACCGTCGCTCGGATGCAACATTCGCCGTAACTGGCGTTCGAAATCAGATGAAACGCGCAGTTATCCGACTATAACGACCCGATTGACGTTCAAGTCGTTACTAAATTCGCCATTGTCGATTATAATATATTTGCTAATAATTGAATTTCTTCATTAAATGTTAGAAAAAATATCAATATCAATTGTAGTCAAAGATTAAATTCATATATTTATAATAATAATGATAATATTGGATTTTGGGTTTTATGTTTGACTACTCGTTGATGTCTTTTAAAATTCTTTCTTCTAGAAATACTTGAGAAATTCTTTATATCGCACTCAAAATTTTTATTTTATTTTATTCAATATTAATTAAAATTATATATAATAATTTTTGTAAAACCATGTAAAATATTTTAAAAATTTATATATTCATTACATATTTATATAACGATTTTTTATGTTTTGTAACAATATTTATATATATATATATATATATATATATATATATATATATATATATAAAGAAAAAAAATATTTTTCTTTATATGGTTTATTTATTTTGCACTATAATCGTGTTTCAATGCAATACATCCTTTCAAACACTGCTCGCTTTGTTATACCATTCACGAAGAATGTTTTTGTCTCTCCTAATTCGGAAGTGGAGTGCTTGATTGATGAAGGCCATCACTTAATACATTCAAATAGTATTCAAAAACATAACACAAGTGAATCGAATAAAAATGTTATTATAAAATGTGTAATCGATAACATTTATATTCACCATTATTACTAATATAGTGATTTAAATGAAATATTTGACGTGAAAATATATACATATAATATTTTAAAATTAATTAATATATAGCATTATAATATATATTATATTAAAAAATTCATATTTTTTTTTATAATAATATGCCAATCAGAATGCGAAAGTAGAAAATCAGGATGAGGCGTCCAAGAATTATGCGAAAGTGTGAGTCACACGAAAGTCGAGACTGTCCACGTTTGTGAAATGCTTACAACGTTTTTTTATTATTATTATTATTATTATTTTCTTCTTCTTCTTTTTTCTGCAATTGGAGTACTTCTGATCGCCCTCATTTTTAAAAACGGGTTATCGGTGAAGATCTCGATTAAAATCTATAGATGGTAAATACACTTTCTATGGTGTTAGTCGGCTTCCAGCGAAAGCATCCTGAAACTCGTTTCCAGCATTCCTCGTCTTTGTATCTTGTTCACTTTTCATGTTCAGTTCTGTTTCAGACGTTGCAGAGTCTATTGCATCATATATATATATATATATATATATATATATATATATATATATATATATATATATATATATTCTTGTAATAATCTCAGGTAAACTCATAATAATCAAAATATTATGACTAATTCTAAAAATAACCGATCAATAATGATGACAAAGCATTATTTTAATATATAGTTATAAAAATCATATATATATATATATATATATATATATATATATATATATATATATATATAATAATTAATGCGTGTATATTGTTTTTTAAATGATCTGTATATATCATGATAAATGTAAGCTCTTTAGCATGATATTCAACAATCCGATATTCTTGAAATGTCACAAATTGTCACCTATATTATTATTCATTTCATTCTTTCGTTTTCACTTTTCACGCTGTTGAGCTATTGTTACTGAAACGATTATCGTCATTATCATTACCAGAAGCTTAATACAACCGAATTGTTAATTGTAATTGGCGAGCAACAATGAAGACGATTTTGTTTTTCCATTTATTTACGTTACCGCATGGGAAGCTTTCCTGCATAATCTCGCCGATAAAGTAAAAGGTAAAAAAAAATATATCTCATTGTTCTTTTCATGCGGATATCTATATTAAATGCGAGATATATATATATATATATATATATATATATATATATATATATATATATTTATATAAAACTTATTGCAAAATAGATAGATCAAATACGAACGATTAATATTTAATTGATACTTGTAGCGTATTTTCGACTTGTACATATATTACGAATATTTCGACGAGAAATATCTCACGATGATAAAATTAAAACCGCTTATGTCATTTTAAACGAAACAATAGTTCATTATACAATACACACACATATATATTATTATATTATTTTATTTTAACAAATATTTTTGTGTATTTTACACGTTTATATTGTGTTTTTTTTTATTTTGACCATTCGTTGAGAAGGTCATGAACGTGCAATATATCAATCAAAATAATTTTGTTGATTCGAAAAACGGTGAAAAAAAATCATAGTTATTATTATATGTGAAAGTTTTCTTTTTCACTTGATATATTTGTTTATTTCAATGAAAGGCCTCTCACAGAAGAATTGATATTATTTTCTATCATTCATTAAGAACTACGTTGTTTGAATCTGATTAATGAAATTACACGGTGTCAACACATAGTGTTTAAGTATTATTGATAAAAATCACAATAGTGTTATTAATCAGTGACTATTTAATTTTTATACATACACATTTTGTTGCCGCTTTGTATATATTATTAAATGAAATGAAAAAAAAAATCACGATCGTTTATTACATTCGATGACTCGGAATTATCATTGATTTGCGGTTACATAAATAATAGTGGATTAACTTGAAGATCACGAACTATAATAAATGTCATTAATCACGAATATCGTCGATAAACTTAAGTTCCAATTTAAAAATGAAATGACATTTATATTTTATGATTTTTAAATTGTAGCTCTAGTATTTGTTGAGCTTTTTTAGAGTGATTACAAATATTTTAAAGCTAAGTCTAAACAATTTAAAAATAAATTAAATTTCCTAGACGCTTGAATGAATAAATCGAATATAATTAAATTATCGCTGTATCGATTCGACTTCTAGATCGAAATCAATCGAAGTGTCTATGATTTATGATCTTTATTATTATCGATTATAATAAACCGCGATTCTTTTCGGACGGTTCATCCATCAGAACTCATAACATTGACAAGTGCATTCGCTTATTAGAAAGGACCGAGCTTTGATTGTTGAATAAAAAGTAAAAAAAAAGCTACTACTAATACTACCTTTCTTTTGTACTTTTACTTTGAGACGCGGCAGAAAAATAACACGATAATAATGCATATAGAAAAAAAAACGGAGAAAGGGAACCGTTTTGGAAAGACGATCGAAAATGAGGTGTAGATAGAAATAAAACGCCATTGTGCGGGCTCTTATATAGGATCGTACTCGACTTTCGTCAATATTCTAATCATGGCAATAAAAAAACAGACAGAAATCAATCTATAAATACACCTATAAAATATTACTATACATAGAAATAAAGTTGTTTTTATACTGTTTTTTCTTTATATTTTTATTTATTTTTAATAATATATATATATATATATATATATATATATATATATATATATATATATATATATATATATGATAAAATTTATGACGTCTAAACTATTAATACTTTTTTGAATTACTATTTAAATTTCTTTTATTGTGAATGAAGCCATTTTATCGTTGATTTATAATCAATTTTGTGATTTTTATATCTTATATAAAGTCGTTAAAATTTATTAATATTGTTTTCATTGATTTTGTTTAGAAAAACATCTCATTTTTAAGATTGTTCAATAGATAAACATTAGAGTTAAATTTTCTAATACTGAATTTTGTATATTAAATTTTTTTTTCAATAAAAAAATTCAAAAATTTTGTCAAGTTTATAATGTATTACTTTTTATTATTATTAATTATAAAACGATATTTAATCAATAATTTTAATATTGTTTTTATATAATATATTAATTTTCAATAAATTATTTTTAAATATTAATTTCTCATAAATATTCCAATAAATCGATACGGAAACAAAAACCAAAAAAAAAACACAGCGAAGAAAACGAAAGTCGAGAACCAGCCGCGCATTAAAATTGAATATGCGCCCGTATGAGAATTTTTTTCTTTTTTTTTTTTGACCCGTTCGCTTTTGTGGTTTATAACAATAATCGGGGCGACTTTCGACATTTTCGAAGGGCATTATATATATATATATATATATATAATGAACTAGAAAACTGGCTCTTCTACTTTCACTGATGATCTTGAGGACTCGTGTCTTCGAAGTCGTCATCGTGATCGTCACCAATTTTGGCCCATCGACAGGTTGTTCTCTATGATTATTGTGACCACGCCTTTTGTCATTCTAGAAACAGCATTTCTAATCGTAGAAAAAAAAACAATAATGAAATACATACATTCACCGGTAACTATTTTTTAACGTGACCCCCTGAGAATTGTTGTTATTATTTTTTTTGTATACATATATGTATATATATATATATATATTATTTTTTTTTCTTCGTTTGCTAAACAATGGTTTGTGATGATCGTAAATCTATATTAAATGTTCAGACCTTGGCCTTAATAATACTCGGTATCATCTTTCGTGTTCACGTTGCGACTTTTATATGTCGTTAAATTATGGCATTTGCTTTAATTATAATCGATGCGATTGCGAATTATGATTGTAAACGGTTCGGCATATACATTTTTTTATATTATTATAAGCCGATTTTTATAAAATACCAATTAATGTTAATGTTAAAACGTGTTTATGATTATAAATGACATAAATAAAGTTTACTAAATAATTTTTATTATTAATATTGTGTTTGTTTATATTTTTATTAATTTAAAGTTTTCGGTTAAATATTTATAAAGAAGTAAAATTTAAAAATAGTGAAGAGCCGCTGAATTATTGTATAAATAATTCGTTTACAAACGCTTCTTGTGTGGTCTAGGATCTTTACCTGTGAACCCTTAATTTATTATATAAACCGGAATATACATATTTTTTTTTAGTAAATTTGGTTGAAAATTAGATCAAATAATAAACACTCGATCATTTAGATATTTTCATTGATTTTTTTTCATTATTTTTAAATTTTCTTATTTATTTATTTTAAGTGCTTTTTATAATATTTTTTTAACTATGACTATTGACGTCTAAATATACAAAAAAAAAACATATACATATATATGATTTATAATATTTTAAAAGAATATAGTCAAATTATACCCGACAATAACGAATGATACTTTCAAACACGATAATTTATGATCCAATTTACCAAACGTATAATATTTAAAATTATTATTAAATAAAAAAAAACAATACGTTTAAAGTGAAAGTTTTCTCCGACGTGGGCATAGGTGGTTTTTCATTCATTTTCTTTTTGTTTTATTTATATATATTTTTTTTCTAATAGTATTTCGGTTGACCACAATAGAAAAACGCATGAACAGGACGCCTCTTCATTTATCCACCTGATGTTCACCTACATATTTTATTATTAATAACGTAAAAATAATAAATATATATATATATATATATATATATATATATATATATATACGCATAATTGTTGTTTTGGTATCAACAATGGAATTTGCGTGGGCGTAGTGTTTATTCTCACGCAACACCAAAGAAAGTAAGTAAAATGAGAAGCGGGTCAAAAATGAACCCATTTTTAATATACTTATATATATATATATATATATATATATATATATATATATATATATATATATATATATATAATGTGTGAGTTCTTTACAAACGGATAGATATAATAGTATACGATTTTTATATCTCAAAATATTGACAAATATTTTAAGAGCAAATTTGATATTGATAGTTTTAATATTTTCTTATATATCGATTGTAATCAGTGATAACGCATACATTTCATTTATATATTTATAAATTGGTTGCTAATTTGAACTATAATATATTTTTATACGTGATTTTATAAAAAAATCTATTAAAATATAATTTTTTTCCACACTAATTTTATGAATAAATTTTTCATATTTTTTTTTGTGATTGCTAGGCAATGAGTAAAATTTACGAAAATTTTTATCACATATATTAATTAGATTATTAAATTAAATTATGGAATTTATGTTAATTATAACATTTTATGAAATTTGATGACTTGATCTCATATAAAAGTATACCGACTTTGTTATTATTAATTCAATTATATATAGAAAAATACATACTAATTTTTGATAGAAAACCTCATACTTTCTTTTCCTATTAATTAAAAACATTAGTTATATATACTATAAAAATATCACAATACTTTTTTACTATATATTTACTATATATATATATATATATATATATATATATATATATATATATATATATATATAACGAGCTTTCAATTTTTCTATGCAGTTATATCAAACGGCTTTCGAGCGCATCTCGCACACCGCTTATAGGTGTGCTTTTAACGTACTTTTCGGCACTTTTTTTTATCATACTTTACGCACGCTCTGAAGTGGCCAGAATTTTTTTTCTTATTTTTTTCAATTCTTTTTTCTTCTCACATCAAAAAAGAAAAAAAGAAAAATATATTGATGCGGAACGGGCCGGAAAATATTTCTGTCTAAACGACCCAATAAAATTTTTTTTAGTGTGAATCGTGACTGTTGAACGTTTCAACACGTGTCGTAAACAAACACCACGAATTTAATATATAAATTATATTATAGAATAATACAACGTTAAAAAGTAACATAGGAGTGGGGGGGGGCAGAGCTTAAAGCATAAATTTTAAATTAATTTCGGTTTATCAAAGATTTTTTTTGGGTCATGGGATTACTTAAATGAATATACTTCCATATATAGCAATAATATAAATTTAATATCATTTTTATTGTTATGAAAAAAGATTGAGATTCTATCATTTATATTTCTATAGTGTGTTAGAAATATCGATTTTCAACAATATAATTTAATTTTAAATTTATATATATATATATATATATATATATATATATATATATATATATATATATATATATATATATATATAATATTTTCGACTTATTTTTATAAAATAATCAAATCACTTAAAAAAAACATAAAATATTTTTTATTTAATTTATCTTTAATATTTTATAATATAATATATATATATATTATTAACAGCGATTATAACGATTTGCGATATGATTTTATTTCCAATATATCGATTATTGACAGAATAGATCGATCGATTATTGCCAAGTTAACTCGTTTTATTATTATTATTATTATTGTTATTATATTTTTCGCATTGTTGCACGATCTGGTTTTTGATTTAACCGTCACATTTCGTAATAACTAATAGATAAAATATTGATAAATATTTATGAAATGTTTCTAAATCTATCAACAAACTATTCGGTGCTCATTTTTTTAATAGTGGAAATACCGAGAAAATTCCATGACTTGTGTATTTATATAATTATTATACGATTTTTTTTTAAATATTCGTGAAAAATATTTTATATAATATCATCGTGAAAATATTTAATTTTTTAATCATTTGATATTTTATATAATTTAAAAAAAAAAAATATATATATATATATATAAATGTGTTAAAATCTGTATCCGGTAACGAATGATTAATTGCCATTAAGTGCATATATTGAACATTCAATTTCCTGGAATAAAATTGGTTCACGCAATAATAAAATCTACAGGAAATCGAAATTAGAGAAAATGCGCGTTCGTATAAATGATTATAATTTCGTTAGTCATTTATTGAATTAATCGTTTATAATGAATACGTTGCCATTAAAACGCAATCTATTCGATTACTCATCGTTTTCTGGTGAAATAATTGAAATGAAAATTTTCCAAGAATAAATCTGCATAAAATAAGATAAATAAAAAAAAATGATTTATATAAAATTCTTGAATAATTTCATTTCAGTATTGTTAGAATATTATTTTTAATTTGGATAATTATTTTTTTTTTAGTAGAATTAATGATAATAAAAATTAATAGATTTTCTTTGATTTTTAAATATCAATTTACTTTTTATTCGAAAAATTAATAATAAGCAGTATTGAATATATTTAATTTTTTTTTAATATATTTCAAGAATTTTGATTCCAAATGACTATCTGAAATATTTTTTATGAATTGTGTGAGTATTTTAAATTAAATAATATTTAAATATTAAATATAAAATTAATGATTTGATCATTTAAACAATACATTATCATCATATATATATATATATATATATATATATATATATATATATATATATATATATATATGTCGAAAATATCTTTAATAAGGATTGATGTAACGCTTATTTATATAGATATTGCATTAAATTTTAATTAATTACACATTACCGACTTTCCTGAAATGACCGATATTTATTTATAAACGTTGTGTCGATATTATTTTTTTCATTATTATTATTATTTTGATGTCGGTTATTGTGGGAAATTTTTATTTTATATACGTATTAAACGTATAGAGTTGATGATGAAAAACGAGTGGCACCTGTTGGCCGCTGGTGGTCATCGACTATGGCCAATGTCGGTCATCGATGACCGGACCCACTTCTGAGGCCACTATGCAGATTTCTTCCGAATTCCATCTTGCCATTTATACGTCGACGTTTTTGCCGCTCGTTTTATCTCATTATGCCCGCAATGCATGCAGTGCTGGTCAAATTGCAACGAAACGGGGACCGCATAAATACATTATATTCTCGAATGATTCGTGTCTGTAATGTTCATAGTTTCGTTTGAAATTGCATATTGTTTAATGCGATCATAAAATAATTAATTACATGATTATATATGTATATATATTGACTATTTGAATGTACATTAATCTCATACTAATTTACGATTTGTTTATTCGTATTTCGCGGATTTTCAAAAAATATCGCGAGTTTCTCTTGGGTATCCAAATCAATTTTTTAAAATTATATATTTAGATTTAAAAATTTTAAATATTTTTAATGTATGTATGAACATTTAAGAAGTAGTTTTAAAAGAAACAAGTACAGTGCATGTACAGAACAGTATATATATATATATATATATATATATATATATATATATATATATATGATTGATTATCAAAATAATTAAATATAATTATGTAATGTTGAAGTGTATGTGAAGGGTTTATAGAGACTTAAAATAATGTATAACTTATAAAATAATATATTAATATTAAAATAAATATAGAATTCATACTTTACTTATCACAGATGGTTCTCGCGATAAATGAGGAATTACTATTTAATATAAATGACAGTTTTCTAAGGTTATCCTACTATTGTAATTTCCTTTACAAACATTATATAATATATTACAACTTTTTCTCGTATAATAATTTTGTTCATATCTATTTCCTTCATTTATTTTGTCAGCTTTGTGATTCAAGTACTGTCATCGACTTTCTTAAACTGTGACCTGAGCTAAATCAAACCTTCAACAAACACATTTACTAGGATTAGACCTTTGTAAATGTTCAAAATTTGTTCGGATATTATTCGTAAGCTTTCTCAGCCTTACTATATATATATATATATATATACACACACACACAAAGAACGGACATAAATTCACTTCGTGAGAAATCATGCTCACGATTAACAATTCCGAGAGAACGGATCGCTTTAACCGCCGTTTTTAATCATCGTCACTCGTAAAAATGTCTACGAAAAGTCTTCGGATCTTTGTCGAAAAAAAAAATAAATAAATAAAAGGCATCGTCCAGACGAAATTATTATCGAAACGTCATGTACAGTACAAAAAAATCAAAAAAAAAAACAAAACGGCGACGTTAATATATTCACGTACAAAAGAAAAAGTGCGATTTACGACGCCGCTGCTCTCTTACTATACGGCGGTTCAATTGAAAGAAATATGACTCGGCTCTGATGATTTGTGACGCTCGTTTCGTGAACGAGAATATATTTTATTTATTATATTTTCACTAAATGCGAACGAAATATTGTTACGTTCGATTGCTTGAAAAATTACGCATAATTGTACGAGTGTTTCGAATTTTGTTTCATAACATATCGTCTTTTCTAATTGAAGCACTCTACATATATGACTAAAGATTCAATGAGGAAAAGTCAAGGCATATAAAAAAAAATTATATTATTTCTATAGGCAATATTTTTTTATAATAGTAAAATTTAAATGATGGAAAGTGTATAGCTATAAATTATAACATTATATACACGATATCATATAACAAACTGATATGAGATTATAATATTATAGAAAGGCAAATAAGTATATATAGAATAAAAAAATATTTTTTTTTATTAATTTATTTCATTCATTTAAATTCTATTTCTATTGTAATTATTAAATTAAGATCATCATAGACTTTCGTATCACAATTGCGTAGCAGCTATTTTTTCTTCAAATGTACGATTATTTTATTTATTAATAATTTATATTCATGATGATAATAAGAAACATTAATTTCAAATATTCATATATATGACAAAGAAAATAACTAAAATACGGAAATTATTCAGAATGTTAAGATTATAAAAAAAATGAAATAGAGAAAATATCATAATTATCTATTATACGAATATCGAATATCGGCTATATATATATATATATATATATATATATATATATAATTTTTTTTTTGTGATACATTTACTATACGTTGTGCTATTTTTTTCCTATATAAATTATTATTTTCCTTTCTTCTTCACCGTATCTCGTACACATACACGTTATATATTATTGAGATCACTTTTCTAATTTGGAAAGGTTGTCAGCTCTGACCTCCAAGTCGGTATTCAATCTGATGCCGAAGATGTTATTAAGTCGTTCCACTTGTTGTTTCGCCATATCTGTCGGTCGTGTTTGAGGACCTGATGACGGTCAGAAGCCAAGAAGCACCCGAAGAACCGTCATCATCATTACAAAGCCTTTCATTCTTCTATCCGTTCTTCTTTTATTTTATTTTCTTTTTTCTATTTTTTTTTCTTCTTCTTCTTCATCGAACTTCTAAGTCCACCTCTGGCTCTTTCTTCATTATGTGCGCGTTGTTTCGGTCCTATTTTTGCCATACTTGATCATCTGCGAACCATAGTCGAATAATATTAAAGCGAATACGACCCAGTTTTGCTTTGGCAATTTTGTGATTTATTCAAACCTTTATAAACTATGAAAAATTATATACATATATATAAACATAAATCCTAATCCAATAAATCATTTTCCTTATTAATATTAATATATTAATAAAATATATTTTCCAATACAATTTTTCAATATTTTTACACAATACAATATATAATTTAATTTGTTGAAAGATTGTTTATTAAGACAGTGTAATTACGGAAATATTTCAATTAATTAATGATTATTTTTTAACATATATATGTGCCTTAAATCTTCTTTTGGTTACTTAGTATTATTTTTTATATATATTAAATATTGATTGGTGTCAAAATATTTACTGTATTATATATATATATATATATATATATATATATATATATATATATATATAAATAAATTTTAGCAAAAAAATGTTCATTTAAAGAAAGTAGTGATTTCCTTATAAAACTAATAATAGGAATTTTTTCTAATCCATAAATTCCAAAATAAAATCAAACACCAAAAATATGATCAATAATCAATAAATTGACGTATATAAATAACCGTTATTTTTATATTTGATTTTATTGTTTTATTTTATTGGAATTTTAATATAAAAGATCATCATTTCAAATAAAATAATAAATAATTCGCATTGAAATATTACAAAGTATTTTTTTACACATGGCGGTCGTTATAAAATTTTAATTAATTAATTGTCACTAATTTTAATTAATTAAGATATTTATTAATTTATTCGTATATTGTCATCAACAATTAGGAAGTATGCAAAATTTCAATTCAATTGGATATTTTAAAATAGTAAAAAACTTTATTACAAGATTCCATTCCGACAAACAAACAGTGCAAATTAAAAATTATATGGTTTGAAGCAAAAGTTCTATAAATTCCTTTGATGAAATAATCAAAATTTCCGTTTAAATTAGTAACATTTATATATCAATCTATATATATTTATATGTAAAATATGTATAGTCAATATTTAACATTTATCTATATTGTAACAAATAGTTGTATAAATACGAAACCTTGACGAATTAACAACTTATCTGACGTTCAAGTATATAACACTAATAAAATGTTATTATAATTAAAAATAACGATTTAAAGAAAAAGAAAAAAATAAATTAAAGATTTATGGTGACAAAAAATAAACTGCTAGATAAATCTTTGAAACAAAATATCGATAATTTAACGAAATTTATAGCAGTTTTTCAAGTAAAAGCGATTCGAAATCGAAACTTGATCATTCACACGCGACTGTTAAAATTTATTACGAATATTTTATTTCCTGATCTTTATGTTGCACTTTATATACGGATGTATAAAAAAAATTAAAAATATTAAAAAAAATATTTTTTTTAAATTAATTTTTATGATAAATCCAAAATTTATAAAAAAATTCTACTTAAGATATAAAGTATAGAATTTAATATATAAATTTATATACCATTAACTCATATTATATTATAAAAAATTTTTAAATACATATATATTTTAAATATCAATATTATTCGAAACAAAAATATTTAAAAGTATTATTTTAATACCGATTTATTTACAATATAAATCTTTAAAGTAATTTATAAATTAATCCCATTCATGATATAAACTAATAAATAAACTATTAAATAAGACACAGAATGTCATATAAAAGCACGATAAATACTAATGTGACATTTTGAACCGATAATTATAATACATTATGTTAATAATCTGGATTCAAATTTTAATGTATCGCATAAACATTATTCACATTATTATAACACGACAAGTAAAAATCATTTTTTGGTTAAAAATGAACAATCATTATATATATATATATATATATATATATATATATATATATATATATATATATAAATGAAAAAATTGAACCTAATGTAAAAATTACGTGATGACGTTAAATTTCATATGACGTCGTAGTTATTTTTTTTACACGGTAATTTCACGAAATTTGTACAGTTAAGTGTTTTATATTTTTCGTACATAAAAATCAACACTTTATATATATATATATATATATATATATATATATATATATATATATATATATATATATATATATATATATATTTAATATTTTTATTGCATATTTTTGAAATGTTTTACCGTTGAAAAATCGCGCTTCTATAATAAACCGAAACGCTCGATCTGTTTGATTTTTTTTACATGCATATATCTCATAATATATAATTCGATTTAATGGGTTTTAATATTGAAATTGAAACGCATTTATTATAATAATAATTGTATCATTTTAAATTACAGTTTTTTTTTAACTGGAATATAATTTATCGTTATCGAAACGTTACAACGTTCAACTCAGCAATATTAATGTTAAAAAAATTCTACCTACTTATTTTTTTAAGCTGTATATATATATATATATATATATATATATATATATATATATATATATATTGCTTTAAATTGAAACTATATTATTCTTTATTATTTATCATGTGATAGTTATAAGTATTTATTAATTTAAAAATCAAATAAAATTTCAATGGGCTGATATTTTTACACCTGAATTCAGAGATATTCAATTCTTTTTGTGGATCACAATTTAACTCTATTAGAAAGTAAACTATTATATTTGAAACGCATTTTATTTTCGTTACATATATAATTTTAGCATTTTATTATATTATATAAAACTTTAATTTTTCTCCTATCACCATCATATTACTAACATTTATCAATCTTTATATATGTTCAAATGTTCTTTAATCAAATCTAATATATATTAAATTTATAATATAACAATGTTGTAGTATAACTTCTAAAATACATAAAAATTAAATTACACATATATAATAGGATATTGGAAAAAAAACACAATGCTACTACCAATTAAAATCAAAATATAATACATTCTTCAAAATTATAAATTTCCACAGCAATTGTAACATATGAATAGAGAGCAATAAAAGCCTCATTGTGCATTGCAAAGCATTATTTTTTTCCCTTATCATTTTATAAAAATGTAGATTTTGTAAAGAACAATTATTGCCAATAATAGTTCAAAAATATTATTTTTTTAATATTAATATATATATATATATATATATATATATATATATATATACATATAAGTGTATATATATATATTTATTTATGTATATATATATATATATATATATATATATGTGTGTGTGTGTGTGTGTGTGTGTATATATATAGATATATACATATATATATATATACACACACACACACACACACACACATATATATATATATATATGTGTGTGTGTGTGTGTATAGATATATATATATATATATATATATATATATATATATATATATATATATATATATATAAGTATGAAAAGGCAATAAAGAACAAGCGAACGAACAGCCAACAGTGTAATAAACGGTGTCTGATGATGGTCTGTGTTGTTTGGTGCGCAGGTCGGCGACCAGGTGGTTCGGGTGAACGGATTCAGGGTCAGCGACGCGCTGCACAAGGAGCTGCTCAGCCTCATCTCCGGTCTCAACTACCTAAAGCTCAAAGTCAGAAGTGAGTATCGAACACAAAACATCATCATCTTCAATTATTTCTAATTACTAAGGTGTCCAAATAGGAACGTGACACCGTATGCGAACTCATATAGATCACAATTTGATTTGCATAGCTAGATTTAATTAACGATTCAAATTTTTATATCGTGATGATATTTATGTAGTTTTATTGAATTAATTTCCATTAGCATCATTTTAATCGATGCAATTTGTTTATAGGCATCAGCATGCGTGCTCGGAAACGCGATAGTAATGATGCTATATAAATAGGCTTTATTTTCATTTATATAAAGCATATTTATGTAACTGCACTTAAGTTCCACCCTTGGGCGATGAACAACGATGATGTTGCTCCATTTATTCATTTTATCAAGTAAAATCGCGGTAGATTTATATATTAATTAGATGAATCTGTCTCGGAGCCATTTCAACTACTTTACTGATGTACCATAAACGTTCCTACTTCACTGTATCGTGTGAACGAAATAAATTTAATTTCAAAAGTAGTCCCTTCGAGCTGAATCTAATAACATCACATTTTTAATTAATCCTAAAGATCGTTTATATAACATTAGTTCTCAAACCTTTTTTTAAACTAAATTATTGTAAATTGCATGCACACGTCATATATAAAACAAGATCTTTTTCATGACTTCTCATAAGTATTGTAGACAATTTAGTAAAGAAAAAAAAAAGCACGTCCACTAACGTGAAACAGCCTTCGTCTTTGTCAATTTTGAAACGATTCACGTGATCATTATCCTTACAATTATCCAGAACGATTCGACGAAGGTCTTCAATTAAAAATCACTTTATACCATCTAGTCAAGGACTGGACAAATGATCATCGCGTAATCGAGCCTTATTAATAAACTGCTAATACGAGAGACATTGCAAAAGATCATTATGATTCGAACAAAAAAAAAAATCTTTGTGTAAATTCGCACGAATCGACACAAAGGCTCGAAAAGTTTTCTACTTTTTTTTTTACAAAAATAAAAAAAGGTTACGTATCGCTGACTTTGCGTTCTTTACCGGTGTATTGTGGTAAAAATTCAAATTTTTCACGCAACTAAAACGTTCGTCGGTAACTTTTAAAAGAGTGTCAGTTATTTTATTACTTGTGTTATATTATTATTACTATTATTATTGCTGTTACCGTGCAAAGCAGCTGTTGTTTTGTAGTTTTGCTGATATCAATTTTTTTTTGATCGCTATCTGTTATGGTCGTTCGAAATTTTGAACGCCGCTGATCGTTTTCAAAGATTTTTAAACTTTTCCTCATTTTTTATTTTTTTATCTCTTATACACGTTTATAGAATAAAATTCAATTTAAAAAAATTTTTTCACGATACGTAATCGAATTTCTTTCACTGTGTTAAATTATCTCGAAAATTATTCTATTCCGTCAATTTTTCGCACTATTACATATCGAATAGTTAAAGTGTAAAGAAAAAGAATATAATTTATATTGAAATTGTTACTATAATATTGATGGTTGTTTTTATTTTTTAATTCTCAATATAAAAAAGAAAAAAAAAGATGAAATTATATAATTTTCTAGATAGATCCACTTAATAGATCGGTATTCTGTAGAAAAAACTGGTTTTTACATCTGAACTGCTTTACATTGACCATGACTTTGTATTTAGTTGTATATTCTAAGTATGTAAAAAAATAATAGATAACTAGGTGAATATTTATTTTATTAAGAAAAAGTGCAACAAAATCATTTCTTTTCATCTTATGCATTTGAATTATTATCGCAATTTACAAATTCACAATTCATTTATGATATTTTCATAAATCATTTCGTTCTATCTATTATAAAATAATTTATTCTAATTCATTTTTTTAAACTAATTTTAAGTCTAAAACGATAATTTTTCTCATATAAAACGTTTAAATTAGAGATAGAAAAAAGAGAATTAATGTTCATTTCGCACTCCATAAACGCAGAATAATTTTAAAATTTTAATTTTTGCAAAAATATATTATTTTAATAAGAATCTTATAAGAAAATAAAATTATATATTTACATCTTTTTTATGAATCTAGCTAAAAAGTTATAAATTCAAGTTAATTACCAATGATTATCATTTCTAATATAAAAAATAATAAATTTATTCTTCATTATTCTATTGATATTTAAATTAATCATCTAATGGTTGAATAAATAGAAAAACATATTAAAATCCTAAACATACTTAATGTAATTAATATAACGATTTTTGAATCATTTTTTATTTTTCAATTAAATTAAGCCTCTATAATATCATATAAAAACAGTGTAAAATTGTACTATTCATTTCTTCTTCTTAAATTTTTTTTTTTTTTGCTATCGCTAAAATCTAGTTAATTCTATCATTATTTCTATGAGTGAACATGAATATTATATTGCATTGAGATTCGTCAGAATAAAGTAATAAATAAAATTGATATCACACTTGGTCGGTCAACCGTTCAACTTATATATTCTACAGAAAATATTTTTTTCATCATTTTAAACTATTCATCTCAATTTTTTTAATATGTTAATACATCATATATTTTATTTGGTACTGCGTTGAAATTGTCTAATAATTAATTTTCGCCTGTTACAGATGTTGGAATGATACCGGTGAAAGAGTAAGTTCAATAAACTAATATTTCATGTTACATATAATATTTTTTTTATATAACAAAAAAAAATATTTTTTCAGTAAAGCACATGATTCTTTAACTTGGAGAATGATACCGGATTCCATGCTGTTTTCTGATTCTTCCCAAAGATCATCTCCTACACTGATAAATGTACATAGAGATAGCAAAGTCAAAGACGTTCGTTTAACACTTTATGTGCCTTCTCGTTCTAAACTAGGCTGCGGGTAAGTTGTGTTTAAAATATCATAATTAAATCTAAACAATATCATAAAATCATCATCTAAAAAGTTTGTTTTTTTTTTAGCATATGCAAAGGTCCAGATTGGAAACCTGGAATATTTGTACAGTTCACAAAAGAGAATGGCATAGCACGCGAGTCTGGTCTTAGACCTGGCGATCAGATAATACAATGCAATGGAATTGATTTTAGAGATATTCAGTTTAGCGATGTAAGCCATTTATCATGTTGCTAATTGTTTTGAGTAAACTCATTATAGTCGAATTTTTAAATGTAACAGTATTTCCTTCTTCACATATATGATGGTTAATTAGCACTATTTCTATATGAACAAACAGTGAAAATGTGTTTTTAATTATTTTAGGAAATCCTCTATACGCAAAAAACTATTACAGTATATTTATATTGTTTTTTTTTAAATATATATATTTACATATTTTAACGACACGGTGTTTTAACAGTAATGATATAAACTAATACTATATTTGTTTTTTTTAAACAAAACTATGTTATAAATTCATATTTAAATTAAGTGATATTATATTGATTAATTGTCAACGATAAAGTAGAGAGAGGATTTGTAATATAAATAAATAAATAAAGGTGAAATAGTTGTACAGAAAATGTGAAACAGACTCTTAAAATAAAATGTAGAATAACTCTCATACTAAGAAGCTAAATATTAATATATATATATATATATATATATATATATATATATATATATATATATAATATTTACAATATTATTTATGAAATTCTCATAAAAAGTTTGAAATCTCTATTATTAAGATCATTATTATTTACAGGCTGTTGCTCTTATGAAACAAACAAAAAGATTAGATCTTTGGGTTAGAACTGGTGCTGGTTTAGATTTATTTCCTGGTGAATCAAGTGGATATAATAGCTCGGCATCGAGCGCTACTGGAGATCAGAGCCCTTCCAGCGCTGATCATAAACGACTATCTATAGTAAAAGAAGAAACATTAGATTTAGAAGATAGGTATAATTTTATATATAAAAAACTTTCGTGCGTTCATCAAAAGACAAATCTATATAAATATCTTTTAAATTTCAGATTAAATCAATTGGATAACGGTAGATATAAACGAAAAAACTGGGATCATCACAATTTCGAATGGGAAAGAGAGAATTCTATAAAGGAATGCGATTCGACAAAAGACTATTACGATACACAATTGAACGCGTGCGTTCATCAATCATCTATTTATAATAATTTCGATAAAGATAAAGTGATCGCACAAAATCGCACCATAATTAATCTATCGGAAAACGGAACAACGATACAAACGAATTACGTTTTACCAACGATCAACGATAATAATTTATATAGCGAAGTAGTGCCGGATAAAAAGACGATTGTCGTCGACGTTCACAGAAGCGATATAGAACACAAGGATAGAGTACAAGATAATGTGACAAATATCGAATGCAGAAACGAAGATAATCATGTGCCTCTCAAAAAAGTACCATCGAATAGTAGTATCGTTAGTCTTACTAATAGTACAGCTAGTAGTAGCTTATCAAATGCCATATCACAGGAACTGCTGAAAAGATCACAAGTATGTGTTTTTTTTTTGTCATCACAAAGAAAAAGAACTTAAAACTCATAATTAGGTTCTGTAAAATTCATATATGAAATTATGCCTATTTAAAGATATAGGAAATTGTGAATCATGATCACTAAGGCAATCTATTGTATGATTTATTAATTTTTGTTAGAATCATTAATGTAATATATTGTTATGATTCTGAATCTATTTTAAGAATTATTAAACGCTGATTTATTATTTTGAATAATTTAGTCATCCAATATTTAGCTATTAACTTTTATTAAAGAATTTTGTCAGAACTAGTGTTTAAAATCAAAATATAAATATAATTGTATAAAAATGATGTTGAGAAAATTTGATATAAGATTTATTGTCTAAAATTTTGTAAAAAAAAAATGTTATCACAAATCTTTATAAATATTTATTATTTATACTAATTAATTTTCACTGACAAACTCTTTAATATTTTATTATAAAATATATTCTTCTATATATTTTTAATTAACAAAACACTTTCATATTTACATAAGATACTATATTGATATATTTATTTAATTAATATCGAATCAAAAACTTTAATATAATTATTCATCTTACATTTTTTTCTAAAATTTTATAGCGAAAAAAAGAAAATAATACTAGCATTAGTGAATTTGAAGAAATGAGAAAAAATAAGGTATTGAAAGACGTTGATGATGAAAAGAAGCAAAAACACAACGCATTAATGGACGAGTTCAAGAGAGCTCATAGGAAAATGTTTGCAAATAGCTTAAACGATGAATCAAAATCGGATGTCACACCAGTAAAAAAAATAGAAAAGAGTCCTGTAAGAAAATCAATACCTGAAAGTGAAGATGAAAAATACAATTCCACGGCTGTATTAGGGGTATGTATTTTTTTTCTAATTTATTAAGCATTAAAATAAATTATATGCCAAAATCATTTTTTTATTGTAATTTTGAAAGGTGTATTTTATTAATTTACTTAAGATTTTTTTTTTTCAAAAAATACATTATTTATCAAAAATTTCAAAACATCATCTTTCTCATATATCTTTTCACCTTTCACATAAATGGTAAAATGATGAATTGATTTTTATGATTTCTATTTCAATTATAACGAATGCTTAATTGATAATTTCCATATCAATTTTTTATTTTTCATAGATCATAAAAAATATTATGAATTATTTATTGCGCTACTATAAATAATTCTGTATATAAATTTTAGCTTTGAGAATGAAATATCAGCGATAAAATTGATTTTTAGTTTCATTGATGCCCGCATGCATTATTCATTAAAATCATAGAAATTGAAAGAAAACCTAGATCGGCATACATTTCAATGAAATTTATCTCCATATATACAAATAATAGATACTGTGATTTATTATTTTCATATATGTATATATATTAATATTTCGAACTTATTCTAATTATATTAATACTTTAGATTTTTATTCATCTATTTTATATTAAATGTATCACCATAATTAGCTATAAAAATTATTACTGCATTTAGTTTGTTATGAGGCAAATATTATAAAATAATAAATAGAAAAATATTAAATGATAATAGTTGAATATTTTTAAAAAATAATTTCCTATCTAATTTCTAATATTAGTCTAATTACATTTGATTCAATTTATTGTAATATTTCCATGTATTACATGTAAATATTTAACTATATTAAAATGTAGCTTTATTTATATAACTATTTTTTTTTTTGCGAAAAATATAACAAATTCTATAAAAAGAATTACAATATAATATTTTATATGAGTTATTGATGTTCTTTTATGCATTTCCATATCCCATATAGATAACACATAGTTGTTTATTGGATTTTCCTTTAGCACAATGAAATTTTATACAAATCATATGTCATTGCATACATAGTAAAATATGCGTATATGCAAATTTTGTTAGAATTCAAATTCAATGGAAAACTAATGTATTTATGTAAATATGGTGTTTGTAAAAGAATGTGGGTGTCATTATAATATATCTTTCGTTAACATATATCTATATATAATATGGTATAATTTTTATTTTATAAAATAATATATATTGCAAATGTTGAAAATAATAATTTTTAATGTTGTAATATTGCTTGTTAATTATTGAAAAGTATTTTATATATCATGTATACATATTAGGGAAGTTGATTTTTTTATTCCAGTACATTATATATATATATATATATATATATATATATATATATATATATATATATATATATATATATATATATATATATATATTAAAATTATGACTTGTTATATGAATTTTATTATTTTATAAATATTAATAATTTTATGGATCTACGAAAACGGGACGAATATAATCAGTCACTAAATGGTATCTATTAATAAAGTCTCATGAACCTGATAATATAAGACGTCTGTAAAGTGCGAATAGAAGAGAAAGACTAAGGGAAAATCCTGAAAACTCTTCATTTTTATATAACCATATCGGTCATAAAGATAATAATAATAGTTTAATAAATATGCTATATTATAATATGTATAATTTGTTAGTTAACTATTCAAATAATGAGTTTATATATTTTATCTAAAAAAAAATATATATATATATATAAATATGAAAGCATTTAAATTTTTTTCATATAAAAATTTTACAATTTAAATGACAGTAGAAGATTACATAATAAAAACATTTCCCTGCTGAATATGCGCACATAATTATAATAATTAATAAAAATTAGCTGACGTTCCTACTTTTATCCGCAATATATCAAACATATCATATTATAATTATACGGGTTACCGATTTGCGCGGCCATTTTGACACGTTCTAGCGCCAAATTTGAATCGGCCATTTCTCAAATTTATTATCCTGATGTCTTTGAATATCGTGTAAAATGCGATCATGTGGGTATAACCACATGCCAATGATGGAAAATTTATATACTAGAAACGTAGGTGATACTTTATATATATATATATATATATATATATATATATATATATATATATATATATATATATATAAATTTTATATTAACTGTAGGTGTTGAAAAAATTCAGCGATGATTTCGTCTGCGAAACATAACAGGATTTATTATAATTTTTATTTTTGTAAATAATAAATTTACAAGTTCAATCATTTTATTAAATAATATAAATATAATTAGAATGTCGCCAATTTATATTTTATGACTGAATTTGATTGTTATACATCTTTATTTCAAAATATTTATTTTTGGTCGAAAAGTAAACATTTAAATAATATTCTGAAAATTTGATCTAAAGTTTAATTTTTATTAATTGAAATTATTGTTATCTGATATATATCATATACCATATATTTATGATTATGCAAATTATATATGACAATTATCAAAATTTTAATTATATTATAATATAATATAGAAATTATTATATATTGATTTTCAATTTTTTTTAGTATTACATAATAAAAAAGTACTCCAAAATTTCTATAAACACACACACACACACACACACATATATATATATATATATATATATATATATATATATATATATATAACTATTTAAAAGTAATTAAGTTATATAATAGTTAGTAATTGAGTTTAGTGAAATGTAGCATAATTATCAAAATTGACTCAACTTTAAAATATTTTCAGTTTCTTTAAATACACATAGCAATTAAAACTATTAACTAAACGTTAAAAATAGTTACAATAAAATGTGTTGCACCTTAAAGCGCCGTTTCTAAAATTTTTTTTTATACTTTTAGTTAATTTTTAAAAGAAAAAATAAACGTACTATATATCATATAGATCTACATTACGATTATATATAGAATGTCCAATTTATATAATCAGATGAAAGTATTATAATTTCAAACATATTTATTATAATGAACGACGACAAAAACGTGGCGAAAGTTTGAACATCGACGATTTACAATATTCACGGTGCAATTGTCGCATTATTGAGCAACGCCATTTTCAAAACAAACACCGAAAACGTCGAAGATAATTTTTATCATCGAAAACCATTTTTTTTTTTAATATGACTCGTTTTACGACGCCAATTTCTTCGTTTTAAACCGGCTCATTGTGTCCGATTTATCACACAGATTAATTATCCTCGGAATAATTTCACTTTCATTATTCTATTTATATATGTCGATTTGGCGATTTGTTCGACAAAATGGCCGAATTTCCGATACGCCGCCATTGTTATTCCGAAGAGACGCATTTCTATTCGGATAATGTAATCGTTCGGTGATTTCCCAACGACTGGACGTTTTTCCATCCGTGAAAAACTGTCCCCGCCGTCCGTAAAGTTATGAGAATGAAAAAAAATTAAATAAATTACGTAAGAAAAAAAAAATATATATATATATAAATATAGAATAAAAATGAGCCGTAAATACTTTTGACTTGTTTTTTCTTCGTTTTCTGCTTAATAATTTCGTATGCGATTACGATGATAAAAATCGTCTTACGCGATGTCATAATGAAAATTATGTAATTATATCATTGTTTTTATTTCACGATTCTCCATTTTTTCATCATTCTAATATAAAATTATAAATTTATTATAATAATTATTCCGACATATTTTGAACCTTTTATCGTTATCATGATTTTAATATGGGATAGTTATTTAATCCTAACTAAACAATTTAAAATTAAATACTATTAAAAGCTACAACCTACTAAATATCAAATAAATATAAATAATATGTATTATTCATATGTATATGTTTTGTGATGATTCTATTGCAATTATTAAGACATTGCACAAATATAATTTATTAAACAATATATATTAAATTTCACGATCTGACACATATAACTAGTTCTAAATTTGATATACAATATTTCAAACTGAACATTTGATATTCGAAAAAGGCGTCGATGCGTTACATTAATAATATTTTTCTTTAGTAAACATCTAATAATCTATTGTTTATATTTCTAGTAAATATCTGATATTGCTTCCTAATGGTGTGATTAAAAATGAACGATATTTAAACTTTTAAATTCGATAAAATTTAAAACTCTTTACTTACAAATAAATCCGATTCTATTCTCATAATATATTTATAAAATTATATTATGATAATTGATTTCTAAATCAAAATTTATTTAATATTGCGATTATTTTTATTATTATAAACTATACAAATTGAAAAAAAAACATTATAAAAAATCAAAATATTACATTTTTATAATTAAAACTGATATATAAATATGAAAAAAAAAATATTTATAAATATTGCATAGTTGAACATATTTTTCGAATTATTTCATAAAAAAAAATTTCACACAGCTATGATATAGTATACTATAATTAGAAGTTTATATATTTATTTCGATTTTTTTTAAGACTGACCTTTGCAAAAATATTGATGAACGTTAATATTATTTTATCGCTATAATATTACAATATTAAAAATAAAATAAGAACCGCGGAATTTTTCCAATTTTATTTTACTAGTCAAAATCACGACTCTTCCTCGTATCAAGGTTAATATTTATAAAAAATTTTCACCATACTTAATAATAATAATAATATGACAATTATTCGTTATTAAAATTCGAATATAATATAATATTTTTAAAATGATGATTTTTTTTTATGTCACCAATGTCACAGTAATTATTAAAATCAGCGACTGTGTCGTTAAAATCAAATTTATTGTTATAATTGTGTCTTGTTCAAAAATTAACACTTTCTCTGCTTATTCAGTCAAATGCCTCGTTAATTTTTACGATGAGATTTTATAATTGGATGAATTTCAATAATATTACTCAATACTATTCAATTTTTCTTATTATTATCGTCTTTCCGCTCACTTTTTTTTTCTCTTTGTCATTCATTTTAATAATTATATAGGAAAACGATCTATTTATGGCTTCATTGTAATTCAATATAATATTATATAATTGATATCTAGCTATAAAATTCTATATATCATACTTAAATATATACATATAGCGAGGAGAAAAATCATTTTATATTACTTTTTTTCCCTGTAATAATTGATTATATTTGTATTCTTTTTTCTCTTGAATTCTGATTCATATATATATATATATATATATATATATATATATATATATACATAATTTTTATGAATATCAATTTGTTTCTTAATTTATCCCTTTTTTATCACTGATCTTTGATGTAGAATTAAATTTCCAATAATATGATTTTTCTGTATGTTATAATTCTTCAAAGACTTATTTGTGATTTAAAATTTTTAACTAAAATTTTACATTAGGAATTATTACATAATATATATTATTGAATTTTAAATATTTATATAAAATAAAATTTCTTACATAATTTAAATATAAGAATGTTATACCAATTAAAATGATATTAGAAAAAAATAATAATAAATAGAAAGGGCCACAAACGATATTTTAAATCCAGTTTACTAACTGTCGCTATTACATATTCAAGTCTCATATAATATAAAAAAATACTACTTGGAATATATTTAACCGTCATTTTTGTACTTTCACCATCTTTTATATATATATATATATATATATATATATATATATATATATATATATATATATATATATATATATATTGTGTTCAACAAGTGTGAAGACCCCAAAAAATGAACAAATTATACATTATTACAAAGGGGGTTTGATTATAACATTAAATGTACGACACGCTACAAAGTTACAGTGCGCGAAATGAACGTATATTAAATTAATTCGTGTCAAAAATCCCACTGATTATAAGACACTATATTATAAAGAAATAATAAATATCCATAATTGTATTATAATATCATATATCGTGTAACAATTGAAAATTTTCTTTTATCAAATTTCCGTACTAATTTTCATTTAGTTCAATTTCACAATTTATTTGATATTATTTTATACTATTTTTTTTTTGTTCTCTATATATATATATATGGAAGTATCATAATAATCTTTTATGATACATGACGTTTAAAATGTTGATTATTTCTATTCTGTATTTATGAAATATAAATATACTATGCATTTCAATGAATTAGTTACATTCATCAATTTCACAACGCGTCGTCTGATAATATATATATATATATATATATATATATATATATATATATATATATATATATATATATATATATATATGCGACTTTTATTGTAAACGTTTTCTTCGACCGGCTTTCTGCGATTTTCTTTTCTTTTTCCAGTTTTTATACATATATGGTATATATATATATATTTTTTTTTCTATTTTATTCGATTCATACGTTTTTTTTCCTCTTCGTTTTATTTTCATTAGAGTCCATTATCATTGTGGAATCGAGTTTTTCTCGTTTGTTTTCATAAACGATTTCACCTTTTATTTAGTATTATCACACTCGATGTGCCTGTGACTTGTCGATTTCATTGATTTTTCACAGTCGATTCGAATCTTATCGGCGTCGATAATAATAAAAAAAAAAAACAATACGATAACCGCGTTGTTGTGGTAATCGATTTCAGAAAGCGTACGCTAAAATATGCATATCACAAATGTTTTCATATAATTCATCGTTTAAAATTTAATAAATCAACGAATTATTTTAGAAATGATCTTTCTATATATTAAATTGAAATTATTTAAATATTTTACACAATTATTTATATATTAAGACATTATGACAAGAGCATACATAATCGCAAATGATATTAAAATATAGATTAAAATATTTTTTTATAAGCGAAAAAAAAACCAATTAAGATTATTATTGTTTTTTTATCGACAATTTAGCCGATGAAGCGATAAATTATTTTATTTACAAAATTTTAACACGACAAAACTTTAATTAGTTAGTTGAATTGTTTAATATAATATATTATATAAATATAATTTATTTTGTAATAGTTTTTCAACTACAACATACTATTTAAAAATTAAATCATAATAATTTAAGAATTAAATTGGATTCTATGAACATAATTTGAAAATTTCTTACTCAGTTTATACATAATTAGCTTAATAATATATACTTCAAATATATTATATACATTAAATTTGGATTTCAAACATAAATTATTTATATAATATAAATTTTAACGATATTTTAGTATAGAAATACGATTAAATAAAAATAGAGTTTAATATCAATTTAAAAATTTTCACGAACTGTATTATTAATACAGTTCGTGAAATTTTATAACAGGGAAAAAATAATTTTAACGCAATATTTTCAAAGAAAATCATCCTTTGAAAATACATCACATTTTTCCTTCAAAAAAAAAAAAAATCTATATAAAAATAAACAAACAATACGCGGATGTGTGTGCAAATGTGCGCACATAACGAATCGACTTCTTACCTACATTACCAATAAAAATAATGCACTCGTCTCTGTGTAATCGCGAATTAATTGAACTCAGTACACCTTTTATTATTATTATTATGATTATTTTTTGTTGAGTCGGTCGCTTAGTTGTTTTACGACGTTCGACGCGTTCGGTCGTCCGACGTTATATTATTAATTAGTCGGTATTCGTTTATAATTACTTTCGATAGTCCGACGTGTTCATTTATATATAAATATATATATATATATATATATATATATATATATATATATATATATATATATATATATATATATATATATATATATATATATATATTATTTTACTAACATATCATTTTTTAATATATTTATATATATATATATATATATATATATATATATATATATATATATGTGTGTGTGTATTCGTGTATGCATTGTAAAGTCGTGTAATATAAATTGTACTGCGATGTAGTTTTTATTAGTGTCATTTTATTTATTTATTTTTTTTACTGTCGTTGTATTTCAATGAAAAATACAATTTTTCTACGTATTATTACTTTATTTCGTGTGAAAAAAAAAATATCAATATTTTTTATATTATAATAAAAATTTCGTTTATGATGAATTTTTTTATCATTTTTTTTTACTATTTTAAATAATTTATAATCGTTGATTTTTTTTTTCTATAATGGATCATTAATATTCTTTTAATAAATTACGATCGTTCTGTATTGATTTGTGCAAAACAAAAAAATCTTTTCATATATATTTTGAATAATTTGCGTTAATTACCTGTATTTATTTTTTGAATTACACTTAATGCACATTATATATATACAGCTTGATGAAAATATTTAGATTCACAATTAGTGAAATTTGACAAAATTAAATTATCTTTATTTTTAGATTTAAATTATAAATTATTAAATTTAACGAAAGACAAATAAATCAGTATTATGTAATTATCTAAATTTTATTTAAAATATTTTTTTATATATTAAAATTATACGTATTTTTTGAATATATTTATATCATTACGTTTATTAGGATAATATTTTATAATAATTAATATTCAATACTAACGTTTTTTTCCATCACTCAAGTATCATCAATTTAAACAGTTAAACATAAATAAATAATAATGAGAAATATATTATAGTCTTTCGGTTTATAAAATAGTATAGAACTGACGTTATTATTTATAATTTATTATCAAATAATATAAATAAAAATAATAACATCACGCATTATTATAAATGTATCTTACTTTATATCATATTCGATTCAATAGAACGTTCAGGGGAGATAAAGGCAAACTTTGATTTTATTTTATTTTTTAAATTTGTATTAATATATATATATATATATATATATATATATATATATATATATATTTTTATAATTTGATGATGTGATAAATTCTTGAATTTTTTAAATTTAAATCACGTTTTTGAATTTAATCGCATATATTTAGATATTGATTTTTTCCCTTTTTCATTTCTCAAGTAAAAAACGTAGTGAATATATATTATGTGATAAAAAATTGAAGTGTTATTGTTCTGAAAGACTGATTTTCATCGACAACAACAACAACAACAATAACAACAACAGTAAAAAAGAAAAATTTTCTCACGAGGGCATCATGGGAGGACGCACTAAACCGTTGGTTATAGTGCAAGCTTATGAAGTGAGTAATTTTCAAGTCTTCAAACATGTCACGTACAGTTCTAACAATATGATGTTAGAGAAAAAAAATAAATAAATATATAAAAAACAATAACGTCTAATTAGCGTAATTGTTGCTACATTGAACTCGGAACGCTTTTGATGTTTGCTATCGGCAGCGAAAACATGCAAAAATAATGTAAAATTGAAAATTAATATGCTATTTCATATATATATATATATATATATATATATATATATATATATATATATATATATATATATATATTATCTATTTCGAATTAAGTATTTGTTGATTCGTTTAATTTTCATTGTGTTGAATCATTAATTTTACGATTGAATATTCTATTTTATTTTTTTTATTGCAACGTTTGACAATCAAGTTTTTTTCATACTTATCGTTTGTATCTAAAAAAATCATTTTAATTATATAATATTTATTATTTAAAATCATTTTAATTATAATATTTATTGATATTAAATATAATAATTTAATATTTTTTAAGATATAGTATTTAATTATACAACAAAAAATGAGTTTTTTTTTTTTTGAAGAATTAATATTTTTTCCAATAATGATATATTTTATTAATATTGAAAATGTGTAAAACAATATTAAAATTTCATTTATTTTTATAATTAATAAACAAATAATTATTCAAATTTAATTTGACTGACAATATTAAAATAATATATTTTTGAATAAACATTTTTATATATAAAAATTAAAAATATCAACTTCAAAATGAAATTGTATTTATCGTTAATAAATCAAATATTACCAATAATATTGAACATATCAACGACTAATTTTAATTTCATACGACCCATCGCTAAAAAACATTAAGCGCCCCTGACGCAAAACGCACGCGAAGAAAGTCTATAAAATCCGAGTTCGACATTAATTAACGCGTACTGCTAATAACTGATATAAAAACTAATTATCGCACCGAAATCAACGTATAAATTGTACGATGCAATTTTAATATTCATACACGTCCATTATAGTCCACGTAATTGAAATAATTACACGGTTTCGATTTACGCAAGTCGAGATTTTCACCGAAATCGCGTCTTGTTCGGTGAACGTCGTCGTTAATTATTAATTACACGACGTTGCTTTCATAATATTTTCCATTAGGAATAACGCGTATTTTGATTTATCGCGTTTTAATTAATTTATATATATATATATATATATATATATATATATATATATATATATAATATTGTACAATAATTGTGTTTATTGCAAACCGAATCATTGCATTTCTTGTATGTCGCAATATTAGTACAGTATGAATTATTATTATAAAGTTTTGCGAATTGAATTTAGAAAAATATTATGTAACTTGTTGAAATTATATATAACAATAATTCTCAAATATTTAAATGGTTTAAAATATAATTATTTTTATACATAATATACTTACTTAAATCTTAATCTTTATTTTTAATGTTATTACACATTCTTTAAAAGTATTCCATAAAATAAACTGCATATTTATAAATGATTTTTTTTATGATAAAAATACTGTGGTAATTGTGTCATCTGTTCAAACACTAATTTCAAACTTCAATGAATCTATTTTATAGTTACATAATTCGGGGAAATCTCCGATTAATATTTTACTCTCAATTAAAATTTGCTTATTGAAATGAAAAAAAAAAAAAAAAAAATATATATATATATATA